>OZ030015.1:89459648-89469648 GCA_964023405.1 Apodemus agrarius | reverse complement strand
TTGGGTCAAAGAGCCCAAGACCATCGCCTTCTTCAAGTGCATGCAAGCACACCCACTCCTCTTAGGGCCTAGGCTAGGGAAGGGGGCGGGGGCGTGGCTCTCAGAATCTTTGTCCCTGTCAATCACACTACCCTTGCATGTCACTTTGTCTTGCTTGTAGGCTCAGCCATTTCCCCACGACAACACAGAAGTATGGCTCTCTGAGTTCCTTAACTCACGGTTACATCTCTCCCGAGCCACTCTGCCACCGGCCATGGCATCAGCTTCGTCGGGAAGACAGGTGTGGCCTTCTTCCCGTAAATGGGGAAACCAGCAATGGGGAACTTTGATGGGAATCAGAACGCAGGAATTGGAGCCCGCTTAGGATTCCATCAAGTGGGCCTCTCTTAGCCCTGCATCTCTGGCACTTAGTAGATGGCTTCTTGGTATGGAACCCTGAGACAGGAAGGTTCCTGGCCTGGTGGCCCATGTCTTTAACCCTACCCCTGAGGAGACACAGGCAAGAAGATCTCTGTGGATTAGGAGGACAGCCTCGCCGGATGGTGGTGGCGCACGCCTGTAATCCCAGCACTCTGGGAGGCAGAGGCAGGCGGATTTAATTTCTGAGTTCGAGGCCAGCCTCATCTACAGAGTGAGTTCCAGGACAGCCCAGGCTACACAGAGAAACCCTGTCTCGAAAAAAAATCAAGTTAAAAAAAAAAAAAAGAGGACAGCTTCTTATGTGGTCACACGGTGGCTCACAAACATCTATAATGGGATCCGATGTCCTCTTCTCATGTGTCTGAAGACTCACATACGTAAAATAAATAAAATCTTTTAAACAAAAAGAAAAGAAGAAAAGAAAAAAAGAGGACAGCCTGGTCTACATGTTAGTTCTCAGGATAACATCACAGTAAGACCCTGTCTCAAAAAGGAAAGAGAGGAAAGAAAGAAAGAAAGAAAGAAAGAAAGAGAGAGAGAGAGAGAGAGAGAGAGAGGGAGGAAGGAAGGAAGGAAGGAAGGAAGGAAGGAAGAAAAAGGAAGGAAGGAAGGAAGGAAGAAAGAAAGAAAGAAAGAAAGAAAGAAAGAAAGAAAGGGGGAATCCAAAGGAAAAGCACTTCCCAGGAGTCTGAAGTCAGGGGAAATAAAATAATTCCCCTAAACTGAAGCTAGGACGCAAGCTGAGGCTGACCAGGGCCCTCAGTCCACACGCATTGGATTGCAGAGCATTTATGGGACACAAGAGAGACGACAGACCAAGACCCTTGAACCTCCTGCAGAGAAGCAGAGATGAGACAGTGCACGGGGACACTGGGGACACAGGGGATAACGGGCCTCTTGTTCCTCTCTCTCAGTTACCCACTGAGTGACAGTCTGTCCCCCAAACCGAGAGGCTTAAAACAATAGCAATTTAAAAGATCTGTCTGCAGTTCTGCAGTTTTTAAGCCCAGTACACCGTAGGCCGCTCTCTGCATCATATGGTGTGGCTGGATTGACCCCTTGCAGTTCTGGGGCATCCAAGATGGCACCACGAATGTCAAGGAGCTTCATTAGGGCGGCTGGACTTCTCTCCCCAGGCAGTCGCTCCTCCAGTGTCTTTTGCTACCATTGGATTTTTCAGGGCGGGGATGGAACTCTGGGTCTCCTGCATGTTGGTAAGCACACTGCCACTGAGTCACACCCTCAGACCTCTCTCTCTTTCCATGTAGCTTTTCCCTCCTCAGTATAGTTAGACTTCTCTGTCATCAATGGCTTCCAAGAGGGCAGAGGTAAAATTTGCCTGTTCTCAGGCCTGGAGAGATGGCTTAGTGGTTAAGAGCACTGACTGTTCTTCCGAAGGTCTTCAGTTCAAATCCCAGCAACCACATGGTGACTCACAACCATCTGTAGTGAGATCTGGTGCCCTCTTCTGGCACCCAGGTGTACATATACCTCATATACATAAAATAACTTTTTTTTAAAAAAAAGTTGCCAGTACGCTTAAGATCTGGATCTGAACTGTCAAGGTATTGGTTTAAGTATATGTCCATCAAAGCTAATCATAAACCCCCATAAAATTCAAGGCGAGAGGCGCTGGACTGAAGGGGAAGCCGCTGGTTATGGTAGTAGCTGTCTAGACCATGGCATTTCCGGTAACTTACTCTGCTTCCCCTTGGCTTGCCGACAGGCCGTGCCGTTCTCCCCATGTAACCCCTCCCCTGTCCACGGTCCAGTGAGCCCCCGAGTCCTCCTAGGGTCTCTCAAGTTACACGGTAGCATGCTCGTGGCTCGGCTGGCTTGGGGTTTCATCTCCTCTGTCAGCTTGACTGGGTCAAGAGTACTGTGGGTGATATACTGTGTTTCCAGAGGAAGGAAGACCGATCCTGAGTATGGGAGGCACAGTTCCATGGGGTGACGTTCTCGACTGAACAATGGGGAGCACCAGCGTTCATCTCTTTCCGCTCCCTGGCAGTCGATGCAATAGGGCTGCTTCCCACTTCCGCGGCCACCCCGTGTGCACCATCAGCGACTGCCTCCCTCAAACTGTGGACCAAAGGCCCTTCCTCCGTTAAGATTAAGGTGCTTTTTGGGGAGGTGTTTTGTCACAGCAGTAAGGAAAGTAACCACCAGGGCATGGTGGCGCACACCTTTATTTAAGTCCCAACACTTGAGAGGCAGAGGCAATCTGATCTCCGTGACTTCGAAACCAGCCTGGTCTACAGAGTGAATTCCAGGACAGCCAAAGACCCTGTCACCAAAACGGCAAAATAAAACAAGTTGTCCTGGAGAGATGAATCAGGGACTAAGAGCACCGACTGCTCTTCCAGAGGGCCCGAGTTCGATTCCAGCAACCACATGATGTTATAAAAAATAAAATAAACTAAGTCATTAGTACCTAACTAGAATGTGGACTGGATTGCTAAAAAGTCTCCTTTCTAATTCTTGCTTTCCACTGGGTCAAAGTGATGATCCTAAATCCTTTACCTATGGAAAGCTTGGTGATTGAGAGTCAGGAGAGAAATGGAAATTTGTATTGATTATGTGACCTCCCTTAATTTTTTTTAAATCTGTATGGGTGAATTGCCTGTATAGTGTCCTGGTCTTTGCATGCAGTACCAGAGGAGGCCAGAAGAGGGCGAAGGATCCCCCTGGAACTGTAGCTAGTGATGGTTGTTAGCTGCTGTGTGGGAGCTGGGAACCAATCCCGGAGCCTCTGAAGAGCAGCCAGCCCTCTTAGCAGCTGAGGCATCGCTCCAGCCTCTCATTATGTGCCCTTGTAGCACCTGTGTACCGTTCTGAGCACTAAAGTGCTTTCAACATTGACCTAGAGGGAGCTGGAGAGATGATTCAGCAGTTGAGGGCACTGGCTGCTCTCCCAAACGGTTTGGGTTCAGTTCCCAGCACCCCCATGGCAGCTCACAGCTGTCTGTAACTCCAGTTCCAGGGGATCCAACGCTGCCACACAGACATGCATGCAGGCAGAATATCAGTGCACATAAAATTAAAAAATTTAAAAGCATATTTTTTTAAAAGTTGGCCTAGAATAAAATTTAATTAATAAATAAAATAATCCAGATGATCATTGTTTCCTTCTTGGACTAGGAGCTCCTTGGCCTTGACTCATGGCTCCTTGGATGAAGTTCAGAGTCGGGCTTGAATCTTGAGTGTTCTCCACAGGGTGATGTGTTACTAAACCAGTGGTTCTCAGCCTTCCTGATGCTGGAGCCCTTCAGTATAGCTCCTCATGTTGTAGTGACCACCCCCAGCATAAAATTATATTTGCTGCTATTTCATAACTGTAATTTTGCTGCTGTCATGAATTTTAATGTAAATAACTGATATGCAGGATATCTGATTTGTGACCCCTGTGAAAGGGACATTCAAGAGGTTGTGACCCACAGGTTGAGAACCTCTGTGTTCAAGGCTTCATCCTCAGCCTGGAGTTATGGGGAGCTGGCAGATCCCTTAAGAGGCGGGGCCCAAGGCTGGTGAGATGGCTCAGAGGTTAAGAGCACTGACTGCTCTTCGGAAGGTCTTGAGTTCAAATCCCAGCAAGCAACCACATGGTGGTTCACAACCATCCGTAATGAGATCTGACGCCCTCTTCTGGTATGTCTAAAGACAGCTACAGTGTACTCACATATATTAATAAATAAATCTTGAAAAAAAAAAAGAGGTGGGGCCCAGAGGGAGGTCTTCCAATTATGGGATATCTTTCACATCCAGTCCTGAAGAGAGCCATTTTCTTCTATCAGGCACTCCTTGTGATATACTGCCTGTCCACAGGCCCCCAAACAACAGAGTGGCTGGGTACAGTGACACTCGCCTGTAAGCCCAGCACTGGGGAGGCAGAGGCAGGCAGATCAATGAGTTTGAGGCCAGCCTGGTCTACACAGTGAATTCCAGGACAGCCAGGAATACTCAGTGAGAACCTGTCTCAAACAAACAAATCTAGGGCTGGAGAGAGAGACAGCTCGGTAGATAAGAGCACTCATTCTTACTGAGGTTCCAGGTTTGGTTCCCAGCACCCAAACAGCTAGTCTCAGGGGATCCTAAGCCCTTTTCTCAGTTCCATGGGCACCAGGCATCCAGGAAGTGTGCTGAACTCTCTCTGTGTCTGTGTCTGTGTCTGTGTCTGTGTGTGTCTGTCTGTCTTTTATAGTACTGGGAGTTGGACCTCGGTCCTTGTACATGCCAGATGGTAAGCGTTCTGCCACTCTTAGTGTTACATCTCCAACCCTTTTCTTTTTATTTTGAGAGAGGGGCTTCCTGAGTGACCAGAGCTGGCCTTGACCTCTGCTCTGTGACCACGTCAAGGCTTATGCCACCTCCCCTCATTCTTTGAGTTGCTAGGATAAAAGTATGTACCACCAGGACCAGCTAACCTTTTTCTCTTTATACACGAACTGTCTCAATGTTACAGTAACCAAAAGCTGACTGGCACCAACACCTTCTTAGCACTTACAAGACCCTTCAAAATCTGCCCCACCCGGTCCTGCGGGGGTTTCCCCATTGTTGACCTCTCTGCGCTCAGCCAGATGGAACTCCTTTGAGCTTTTTGCAGTTCCTTGAAAGCACATCCTCCTGCCTTGTAACTTTTGCACAGGTGACTGCTTACAACACTATTCACCCTTCTGGTCTCCCTTTAGATGTTATTTCTTCCAGGAAGTCTTCCATGGTTCATAAAGTTGGGATTCGGCTCATCTACCCATTCCCTCGGCACCTTTGACATCCCTGGGGGAGGGGGGTGCCCATGTGTTTTCCCCTTAAGCTGAAAGGTCACAAGGAAATGGGCTGTGGTTTCATTGGGCTTCACAAACGGAGGCCCATGAGTCACATAGCATCATGTCTACCGTGTTCATTTGGTCAATGTAGACCAAGGGACGGAGACATAGCGTTATTTGGCCTGTGACAGAGATGGGGAGTAGCACACACACACCATGTCTTTCCTGTGCAGGTCAGAGGATAGTCTGTAGGAGGAGGTTCTCTCCTTCCTCCATGTAAATCCTGGGATCAAGCTCAGCTTCTTAGTCTTGGTGGCAAGTACTGTTCGTTACCCATGGGGCCATCTTACTAGCCTTCTCTTGGCTTTTTGACACAGGGTGCCCTAAGCCGGCCTTAATTCACTATGTAGCAGAGGATAACGGTGGTTGAACTCGCCATCCTCCTGTCCAGAATCCTA
Organism: Apodemus agrarius; assembly: GCA_964023405.1. Taxonomy (NCBI): domain Eukaryota; kingdom Metazoa; phylum Chordata; class Mammalia; order Rodentia; family Muridae; genus Apodemus; species Apodemus agrarius. The sequence goes on along the minus strand of OZ030015.1, from coordinate 89,464,007 downwards.
AATTGTGAATTACAGTTATGCAGCACCAGCTAGGTAACACTACCCTTCCCCTCACCACCACCCCCAAAGAAGTTTTCTGCATGAATTCTAGAAGGATGCCAATGAAACCACATCCCTCTTTCTTTGAGAGAGAATACGATTCTCCTGAGATTGAGGGAAAGGCAATGTCCTCCCGTCCGTCCTTGGGGTAAACATGTACAAACCCACTCATATATAACTATGCCCACCAGGAACACGTGGTCATGTGGTGAGAACTGCTACATTCGTGTAACTAAGTCTGCCCCCCAGCCTTACTCAGGTAAGGAAAACTCGAAGTCCTCCCCTAGAGTTCTTGCCCTGGACACAAATTTGTTGGGCATTCTTCTTTCTCCTGGCCTTAGTACAGGGCTCGTGGGGACGGGATCCAGCCCCCCATTAACAGAGAGAGAAGGCACGGATCCAACCTTGCTCAGGTATGCCTTTGACATGAGGGTGTAGGTGTAACTTTCACCTGGCCTGCTTAAAAAAATGTAGTTTTTGACTCAACTTTTTGTTATTTTAGGAGACTGGAGAGATGGCTTAGTGGTTGAGAGCACTGGCCTTTCTTCCAGAGGTCCGGAGTTCAATTCCCAGCAACAATGTGGTTGTTGCTCACAACCATCTGTAATGGGATCCGATGCCCTCTTCTGGCATGTCTGAAGACAGCTACAGTGTACCTATATAAATAAATAAAGTCTTTTTCAAAAATTATTTTACAGGCCGGGCAGTGGTGGCGCACACCTTTAATCCCAGCACTTGGGAGGCGGAGGCAGGAGGATTTCTGAGTTCGAGGCCAGCCTGGTCTACCAAGTGAGTTCCAGGACAGCCGGAGCTACACAGAGAAACCCTGTCTCGAAAAACAAAAACAAAAAAAATTACAATTTTTAATGTATACTTTCATTTATTTTATGTATATGAAACCAAGTATGTCTGTGAACCCAGTGTGTACAGTACCCTCAGAGGCCAGAGAAGGGCATCTGGTTTCCTGGAACTAGAGTTGTGAGCTGCCTTGTGTGTGGTAAAAATCCATCCCAGGTCCTTGGGATGAGTAGCCAGTGCTCTTAACCACTAAGCATCTCTCCAGCCTGTGTGTACCTTTTTTTTTAAAGATTCTTTTTTTTTTTTTTTTTTTGGTTTTTAAAGACAGGGTTTCTCCGTATAGGCCTGGCTGTCCTGGAACTCACTCTGTAGACCAGGCTGGCCTGGAACTCAGAAATCCGCCTGCCTCTGCTTCCCAAGAAGATTCATTTTTATATATGTGTCTATGTGTATTTGCACACTCATGCAGGTATCTAAGAAAACCAGAAGCGGATGCTGGGTTCTATGGAGCTGGCGTTGCAGCTGTGGTGAACCAAACTCAGGTCATCCTCTAGAGAACAATGGTTCTTCACTGCCGAGCCATCTCTTAGTATATTGCTGTTGCTGCTTCTCCTCCTCCTCCCAGAACAAGTCTGTGGAGTCTCCTAAATAGGAAAGGCCCAGTGTTGTGCTGTAGAGGTGTGGTTAGAAGGCTCATAGTCAAATCCTCACACCCTAAGAGAACAGGCTAAAAAATTCCGAGGAGAGGCCTCTCCGATGAGGGGCAAAATGGTTTCAATCCCTCATGCCTCAGTTGAAACAGTCCGTGAACACACCTGTTTCTGTTGGGGTGAGAGTCAGAGTCTGCCGGGAAAACTTAGACCTGGGCCTCGGCCAGCACCTTCCTGGAAGATGACCCGCAGCTGAACTGAGGCAGGGCAGATTCGGCTGAGAACGCGGAGCCCCTGGGCCAGGATTCTTCACCCTTGAATGTATCCACAAGTCCTGGGAACCTTGTGAAGATGCAGCTGCCGATTCCGAGGGTTGAGGTCAGGCCAAAGAGTCTGTTCTTAGGAGTTCCCAAGGAATATATCTCCATTGGAGAAGAGGGAATAGGTAGAAAGAATCACAATTTGAGAAATAAAAGCCCCAAAGCTAATTATCCAGGAATACATACACTGTCAAGAAAGGCCTGTATCTAGGCAGCTGGCACACGCTTTTGACCCCCACATTTGAGATACAGAGGCAACCCTTTAAGTCTCGGGCTAACTTAGTTATGTAGTAAGATCCTGTCATGGAGAGAGAGAGACAGAGAGAAGGCCATAAAATGTGTTAAAAATTGGCCAGGAGACTGCATGTTATTAGCCAGACTCACAAATACGTACAGATAGGAAAACTATTACCATCTATGATTCTGTGGCCAAGTTAGACATCACTAATGGATCCCAGCACTGTGTCCTGCTAACCCAAGTGATGCCTCAGTATCCTTCTCAAGCCAGTACTCCAGGGAGCTACAGGATCTCAGTGTAAGAACCCTGACTGGGGCTGGAGAGATGGCCCAGCGGTTAAGAGCACTGACTGCTCTTCCGAAGGTCCTGAGTTCAAATCCCAGCACCCACATGGTGGCTCACAACCATCTGTAATGAGATCTGATGCCCTCCTCTGGGGTGTCTGAAGACAGCTACAGTGTACTTATATATAATAATAAATAAATCTTTGGGGGGGGGGGGAAGAGCCCTGACTGTCCTGGAACTCACTCTATAGACTAAGCTGGCTCGAACTCACAGAGATCCTCCTGCCTCTGCTTCCCAAGTGCTGATATCAAAGACAGGCACCACCACTGCCCAAGAAATAACTCCTTGAGCTGTTTCTGGTTAGCGGTTAAAAGTCAGAGTATCTTGTTCTGCTCTGACTCTCTCAGTGGTCTTGAATCCATCTTCCATGAGCTTGTCCTTAAATATATATAATCTGAAGCAAAGAGCGTGCTTGTTTCATAGATATTTTATTGTTATTGTTGTTGTTGTTGTTATTATTATTATTATTATTATTATTATTATTATTATCACTACTAGACAGGGCCTCTCTACATAGCCCCAGAACTCTCTGTACACACCAGACTGACCTCAGACTCAACAGAGATTCATCTGTCTCTACCTCTCAAGTGCTGGGATTAAAGGTGTGTGCTGCCACCATCCAGCTTAATATTATTATTACTATTATTAAGGATATAGATGTATAGTGTTTGGTATATATACAATCAGTGGTAACTACTATGAAGAAAAATGTGTTGCCTGCACAGCTCAAGGAGAAATGAACGGTGATGCGGGAGGAAACAAAAAGCAAAGAAGGGGCTGGAGAGATGGCGCTGAGGTTAAGCCCACGGGCCGCTCTTCCAGAGGACACAAGGCGGACCCGGAACCCACGGGGCAGCTCACAGGGAATCTGGAACCCTCTTCAGGCCTCCAAGGACACCAGGCATGCACGTGATGCACAGATACCTGTGTAGGCAAGACACACATACAAAGAAAGAAAGAAAGAAAGAAAGAAAGAAAGAAAGAAAGAAAGAAAGAAAGAGCCGGGCGATGGTAGTGCACGCCTGTAATCCCAGCACTTGGGAGGCAGAGGCAGGCGGATTTCTGAGTTCGAGGCCAGCCTGGTCTACAGAGTGAGTTCCAGGACAGCCAGAGCTATACAGAGAAACCCTGTCTCGAAAAACCAAAAAAAAAGAAAGAAAGAAAGGAAGGAAGGAAGGAAGGGAGAGAGAGAGAGAGAGAAGAAAGAAAGAAAGAAAGAAAGAAAGAAAGAAAGAAAGAAAAAGAAGAAAGGGGGCCTGGTGGCGTGGGGCGTGGTGTGGTAGGGTGGGGGTAAGGAACGAACCAGAGATAAGGGCTTTGCCAGCCTGGGAATGGTTTGTCAGCGGGCAGCGTTGTCTGGGTGGTTCTGAGCGTCCCATCCTTTGATGGGAAGGAATGGGTGGCACTTGTCATGGAGATATCTGGGCTCAGAACTTCTAACTGTGGGAACTGTGTGAGGCTTAGCAATGGGCCGAAAGGTATGGCGTGTCCTTGCCTATTTTACTGACTTTGAGCAATTCTACAGCTCAGTCAGCTGATGACAGTGGAAGTGACTTCACAGAAATGCAGACAGTCCAGTGGGGATATCGTTGATCACAGCCTGGGGATCTCACCCCGTCTGGCATCCGACACAGTTCTCATTTCTGCATTCTAGATAGCCTGGGCACGCCTCTGCTTTGGATTCTCCTCAGAACACACGATAATGGCTTATTAATTCCTTCATCCATTAATAAGCTATTTGGAAAGTCTGACATGTTGATCGCATATTTCCTCTGGCTAATAGGGAAACATTTTTTTTTAATGTTCTCATTAGCAGTGAAGATTGTGTAGGCTCCCAGAATTGTCCTAGGTAAGCTTTGCCAACATATTTTCAGGTATGTGTATGTGTGCATGTATGTGCATGTGTGTGTATATACGTGTGTATACACACATGTCAGTGGGAACATGAACACAGGACTGGGGGAGCACA